>CM023448.1:143152034-143197034 GCA_013339765.2 Haemaphysalis longicornis | reverse complement strand
GTTGATTGTTCTGCGCGCGTTAGCAATTTTTAAATAAGTTATCCGACACCGTTATTCATCAAACCTGCCTTCAGAGTCGCTAAAATTTCTCTTAATAAAGCTGCGCGCAAAAGACGTGTTACGACGGTTGCATTTATATCTCTGCGCAGGTTAAAAATCAGTATTTTTATGTTGCCTTTCGAACACACAAAATACCGTAAGCTTTTAGAAAAAAATGTCGTGGCAGTTAAGTGGCGTTACTATTTCAGGGCATCCCACAAATGCAAGAATATTGCGTCATGCTATCAGTCAAAGCGATTGAAACTGCTGTTGTAAACCGAATTCCAGAGATCGAAGCTTCCTGATTTGTTTCTATTTATGGTCTTATTGAAGGCTCAAAGCCATAGTCTGGAAAGATCGAGCTTGCTACGAGCCATTATGTCATTATTGCGGCAGTTCTGAGATTCCCGACGGGTCGCCGCTTTTTTGGCGTACTAATGACAACTTATTGCCGCTTCCAATCTATACATTGAACGTTGAGGAACCGAACTACAGCATACCACTCTTGTCTTCGCCTGTCGGGCGCACATACGGCGCGAGAAAGGCACGAAGCGCGCACACAGTGTGCATTCTCCCGGGCTGCTCAGCGGAGCATCCACACTAGCAGCGCGAGGCTACGGCCGCCTACATGTCGATCTCGTGGCGAATAGGTGCCGGCGGAGAAATGTCATCATCACTGTCCTCATACGAGGATGGCGGCTCAGGACAGGCTTCTGCTCGCCCTTCACGGACGATTGCGCTGTCGCCAAGTTCTAAGTCACCCACACAGCAATATCAGCATCGAAAAAGTCGATGAGGTTATCTGCGTCACTCACGAGCCCAGCCTCAACGGCTTCCTTCCATGCTTGCCGTGCATCCTCTCGGGCATCGTGATTGACAACGTCCTCGACTGATGCTGGCGAAACCCATGGACTGGCAAAGCCAGCCTTTTTGAAACACTTTTGTCTTGTTTCACGTGTCACGTCCGTCCATCCTCCTTTGATCATCTGAACCGCCATCCACAAATAGATCTTGAGGTTCATCTCTTGGCAGATGAGGATGAGAAGACTCCCAATAACGGGGCGACGATAATTGAGCTTGAAGTTCTGAATTATGCCCGTGTCGAAGGGCTGTAGCCTTGCGGTGGCGTTGGGTGGCAAGGGCCATTGCAATGGCATTGGGGGGCAAGCATTGGGCAGCAAATTCCTGGAAAGTGGACTGACCCCAAGTGGGGCTCGGGTGGGGGTCGCCGATCTGGGGTATCTTCGTCGCGATTAAACTGAAGTGGTGAACGCACCAGCACACCACCTCTCTCCTGCTTTAATGATTGTTCTGACTTAGTTTTCCACTTCGCATGTGCCATATTTTTACCGTGACCGTGTCGGAAGTGTTCGTTGTAAAAGTAGGACGCTTTGAAAAGCGTTCGGTATACCTGGACGCAGTTTCAATAGGTAGCATAGGAAAGGGGTAAGTGCACCGAAATAAGGTCGTTCTAACCAATAGATCTTTGTATCTGGGATAAGTTGGTTTGGTTCAATTTCAAGTTTCAAGTTTCGCGCCTGCCATCAACTGTACAGTATTCGACTGAACTTGTGCTCTCGTTCAGCTTATATCTTTCGACCTAGGACATGTATTTTGTGTTCAGTGTCGCGTCACTTTAAACACGAAAATTTTGGTCTGTATGTACGTTCGTACGTACGTAGTACGTATGTATGTATGTATGTATGTATGTATGTATGTATGTATGTATGTATGTATGTATGTATGTATGTATGTATGTATGTATGTATGTATGTATGTATGTATGTATGTATGTATGTATGTATGTATGTATGTATGTATGTATGTATGTACGTACGTATGTATGTATGTATGTACGTATGCATGTATGTCCCTAGATTCAACCTTCTGGGCAGAAGTTAAAAGAATACATGAACGAAAGGTTTATATAGGCAAAACTTTTTTGAACAACTGAATCTGGAAACACTTCGCACTTGTCAACATTGTTCCGCAGAAAGGGATATTGAGGCAAAACAGCAATACGTAAGTGGTAGTTGCAGTGCTCGTTTAATTAAAAATGCATGGCTGCTTGATTCTCGCGATAGCAAATAAAACGACACGCTTTGAAAGCAAAGTTTTGACTATAATATACAAAAAGCGCTCGCGACGAGCCAACACTTCCTGGCAGCGTTCCAAGTAGTCCAACAGTAACGAAAAGTTCCAGTAGGTGGCGCACGGGCAGTGGAACTCAGTAAAATTGACTTCACTGGAGCACACCTCCACTGTGTTTATCGTGTGAGAAGCCAGATGGGAGGGAAAGAAAGAGCTTGAGAGGTGAGCGGAAACCAGAAGAGAGGTATTTACGTGGCGGGGGCGGCAAAAGACTATCGTTATTCGACGACATTTGCATAGAAGCGAGCAGATACGCGGCGAAATTTTCAACCTTAAACGAACGTGCTTCCATGCGTGGATCGGAATTTTTTAAAGCTAATTTTTTGTTTTTCCTTCTCTTAAACTGAGCTTTTGCTTGAATGCGTTATCGTTCACTGCTACATTGAGGTTGTCCTGTGTATTGCGCTCCTTAAATTATCTTTCAACAAAGAGATAAATCGTGAATTATTTTCGGTACTAGTTTTATATTTGTTTCTAGGCTACCAAAAATATGATGAACCAGTGTTTTTGCCCTTCCTTCACTCAGACGGGAACAAGTAATTCTTGCCTTTCTGGTTTTGTTTTGCCAGAATACTTTCGCTGCCGGACTCTTAGTCGGCTTGCTAATAAGGCTGTCCTTACTTACATGCTTTGAATTTTTGTCTGTTTCCATATTCTGCTACGAACGCCAGTTCACGTGTTCTGAATGTGTTTACAACTAGCCAACGGCCGAAGACTTGGACATTGGTGCTTGTATTTTGTGTTGTGAAAGAGATACAATTAGCAATTTCAATTTACAGCTAACAGTGCTGTCATGGCTGCCTCCACTACAGAGCGTGTTCCGTGGTTGAACTCAACTAATGTACTCAGCCAGCTTCCTTGCTTTCGATGTTCTACCAGCGTTGCTAAGGGCCCATTTTGGTTTATCGTGTACGCCTGACCTGGAGTGTAACTTAAAGCAGTCGGACAACTGAGAGACGCTAGAGGGGACAAGGAACGCTTCTCAAGTGAAGAATGGGTTGGAACCACGAGTAGAAAGATGATGCGACGTAATGAACAGGGCTGGGGAGAGAAGCAGCGCCGCCGAATCAGCGATGAAGGACACCTATTATGGACAGCCTATGTCGCGGAAGCACACATGGTAAATTTGTGCAATGCAACGTAACAAAGAGTTATATAAGCTGAATTCGCACTTTTGCTTAGGCATGCCTTCAGCGTGTTCCATGTCTTGTAACAGCGCGAGAGTATGAGATATGCTTAGCATTGATCATTGTGGCGTTTTTCTTATCACTCCATTTTATTCGCAGTAAAGCGATTTCCTTCCACGCAATCGATCTCCGGCGTCCCATGCGAGGCCATATCGAGGCCATATCCGCATGTGCTCTATGATTCAACCCATCCCCCCTACCTGACACTTTCATTTGCCCTCAAGGGCACGACGATTAGAGGAAATATACGCGCTATTGCTTGTGTTGTTCCGCTTAAGGCGGAAGATTGTTGCCCCCTTGTTTGGAGATTTACGTACTGCATGAGGCCTAATTAGGAGCATTTTTCTTCCTTCGTGCGTTCGTGCCGTCTTTACGCATACCATCGTCCTTGGCCGGCGCGCAAAGGTAGCAATTATGACTACCTCACTTATACCTTTTTTCGCAGATAGGCTACAGCAGGAAATAGACAAAGTCAATGCCTAGCGCATTTGAATCGCACCATGTCTAAACATGCCATGACGATGTGATCAATGGAAAGTCAGACACTCCTCTTCACAGATCTTGCCGGTGCACGAAACAATACTTTTATCCTGCAGTGAGTAACCTAGCAGTGTTGTCCACAAGACGACAAAGTTGGATTTTAATGGGGCTGCGTTTAATGAGGCTGCTTCTGAGCGACGCGGAAAGGGATGTGACGGAACAGGCTGTAATTAAGAGGAATGGATCTTCGGCGTGGTGGCGCCGCCTCGCGTGAGGAGAAGGAGGAGGGCACATTATAGGAAGTACCGCAGTGCAGGAAGACGAGAATTGCTGTTATTCTTTATCCGTGGTGACCAAAAGGGTCGTCTTCATCTTTATTACCATCATTATCATTATTATCATAACGTGTGCACTACTTCGCTAGGCCTATCTCAGAGATGGGGACATGGAGGGAAAAAAAGCTTAGGAGAGGCCCCCAGCTATCCCCGCTCATTGGCAAAAGTGTGGAGGAAGTCACGTGTTTTCGGCGGCCATTGGAAGTCGCGTTAGCAACGGCGTCCTAGCAACGGCCCGCCCGCCGTCCGCCAGTCATGGAGGAAAGGCAGCGCCTGCCTTGTCGTCCGATTGCAAAGATTGCTGCTTCGCTTTGCTGCGCTGTGGTCTTGAGGAACTCGAAAAGGATGCTGAGAGTGGCGACAGCTGCGCCGATGTGAATATGTCATTTAATTTCTACTTGCAAGTGCGCCTTGTACTGCGTCAAGCTTTTGCTCCGGTCGCGATCACGACGCGCCTATTGAAGTGCAGATACCGTTAACGCGCCGTCCCGTCGTACGCGCGGACACCCGTCAAGTAGATTTTCGGGAAGTGATGCACGGTGTGCAGTGCGTAGGCGACTTGCAACCGAACGATTCGCAACTGAATTTTTTTTGGTTATCGCCGCTGCATGTAGTTTGCTAGGCTGGCGATGCGCGGCAGTGCCTTTGCAATTGTTACAAGGTAGATTCCCGGTTGATATAATTCCATCGTCCTATTACCTTGGTAGGTGTCCGTCTGTTGACTGGAAGAGTGCTGGATCTGGAATCTGTATCTTTTTTGCGGTCTCGCTCTGGATTTCGCTTTTCAACGCTTCAGACTGCGAGGTTAGTGTATGGACGTTTTCAGCTCATATCACCTTGAATTTATTGACACTGAGACAAGTTGAAACTTGGCGAAAAAAAGTTTATTGACGCCACCCACCCTCTTCTTTTTTTTTTTTTTTGCTCGATAAAACGTTTTGCCTCCTCCTCCTCCTTCACGAAAAATTCTATCGAAGGCACGCGAACAACGGTAAAAACATTCCACATTTTTTTAGCTTGAAATCTGCATGAAGTGCTGCTTACCTATATATATAGAACGGCCGTTTAATTGACTAGTCATCTCAGGGATTGCCATTGAAAGTGCAACGCAAACTTGGGCACTTTCCAGTGCGGTAGCCGCACGGCGTTCGCCCACTGTTTGCGGCGTTCTCCATCGCTTGGGAACCTATAAACGGCGGCGATTGCAAACAAAGGATGAATGCACACCAATGTACAGCAATACTAGTCAGCGGAATGATGCATTCACCGGTGGAAAGTGACGCCCAATTCCTTGGGCACCGATCGCGACTTGCAGCCTGGCACCGAGCATTGCGGCATTCTTAGAGCGAGCCGCTTCGCAAAACTGCTGCGGCCACACTGAAGGCCGTGTAACCGCGCGTTTAGGTTCACGGTCACGCGCTGCAAAACGGCCTTCTACCTGCCTATCAGCTGATTTCCGCCGGCTCGGCGCTGGCAGATGCAAACAAGAGAGGCGATACAGGACGGAGGAAGCGGAGAAGGTGCACCGAGAGAGAGGGAAAAAGAGTCCGCCATTCGACTTACAAAAATGGCGTTTCCGGCTGCGCTGGGTGTGACGTCAGGGCCTCTCCTAAGCTTTTTTTCCTCCATGGATGGGGAAGATTTCTAGAGAACTTGGCAACGTTGACGCTTGGGTGAGTTGGTTTTTAATATTGTTGAATTCTCAGCACCATAAACGAGAGGGGGAGCGAGAAAGACAGGCGCCGACTCTCAAATGAAGTTTATTGCTGTGATCTCTGGCTTACACATATAGCACGTATCAAGGCAACAAAACGACGAAAAGGAAACATAACAAGAGATAACAAAACAACGAATCCCGTGATGCAAACACTGCCACCATATGTTTACAGTGTTTCTAGACTTTCCCTTTTTTTTCTTTCTCCCATTGTGTTTTTAGTTCCCTCTCTCTCCTTCGTCTCTCTTCACTCTATCAGCCTGTCATCCCCTTCCCCCACACCCAACACCAGCAGGTGTTCCGGTGTCCCCTCCTGGGTGTGACAAAAAGCGCCTTCTGGTGGACTTTCCTTGGAAGTATATTATCAATAAGTCGGTTAATTCCTTCATTTATATGTTTACAAACTGCCAAGAGAAGGGATTTCTTCGGCCGGTATACGGGGACAAACGGAAAGCTTAGATATTTTTTTCTGTGCTATTGTATGAGCTTCGGTAACCTTCCTCGCGGAGTTTTGCTTATTCAATTTTGAGGTGCAGTGAAGAAAGGCTTCCACTGGCAGTCTCTAGAGTGTGTGCCGGTATGTCCGCTGGTACACCTTCCTACGTTTTAACTATGTTCTTTTAACTTACCACTTACGCATCCCCCAGTTTGTCCGATATATTCGCTTCCACATGATAAATGGATGCTGTCAACAACGTTTGCAACTCATGGAATGACCTGTCGACAATTGGTCGTAATAACGACACTGTCATACACACTTAAAGGGGCACTGACACAAAAATTTTGCATCTTGTTTTTTTTTTTTTGTTGCGATAAGTTGCTAGTGACCTACTTATCACCTGTAGAAACATCATTTGCTTCAGCGTGCGACGGTTGTTTAATCACAGGCATTTTCAATGCGGTCAGTCGCGGTTTCGGTTTCAGCGGGTGCCGCGAACCGATGGATTTTATGTGAACAAAGCTGACCACGTGACCGTCGGAGGAATATCACAGAGCAGAGCTGCCGTAGCACTGTCGAATCCGCAACGCCGGCAGTTTCTGCGAATGCCCCCCCGTACTGATCTCGTGAGCCGCTTAGTTAAAAAGCTACCGTGGACGTGACGCAGACGCTGCGAGTGCAAATGCTACCGCGGCTAAAGAACGACGCGCGACGCTCGAGACAGTGGGTGGCAAGACGCGCGCTGGGAGCAGCCGGCCGGTCGGCCTACAGGTCCGCCTACAGATGTGTTCGGCTTAGCACTGCGGCGGATATTCGATTGCCGCTTTCGTAAGCGGTGCAGGTGACAATTTTTAATGTAACCCGCCATCGCATTATTAACTCCTTTCTCATAAGCTGCCACTTGGGTACAATTTCGTGCAGCGGTAACAAGCTATCACTCGAGCTACCTGCGCCGGCCTGGGCCATTTCGCGGCCGTGGCCGCCGCCTGCACAGCGACCGTGCGGCTCGCTCAGCGGGATTTTCGTGTCTCCGGCGCGTTTTCGCGTCCAATGTAAATAACAAGTAATAGAAACAGAATGCCTGGAATCGCTGTAGAACTTTGGTCGCGGCCAGCTGCCCGATGAGCTGACGAAATCACAGCGCCCCCGCCGCCAACGATCGGGTCGTTCGTTCTCGAGAGCAGAAGCTCCGCCCTCCGGCCCTCCGATTGGAGCGGTGAGCCGGGCGAGCCGGCGCAAAAACGCCGGCAGTGCGGAAGCGGCAAACACAAACTCGTGGCGTGTTTGGATGTTGTTTATTTACGAAATATCCCCGGCATGTCGATTGCGCGTGGTCCTCTGCTGGCTGCTCGGTTGCGTTTCGCACACTTTAAAATTGACTTTAAATATGTTCTAGGCTGTATTCGCCGCTGATATTTTGCAGATGATGTATATGTGTTCACACCAACCTACCTCCGAAGTTATCTCGCCTTCAAAATTTTGTGTCAGTGCCCCTTTAACGTAAGGAGCCCTTTTGGAGATGTTGAAGGGGGGTTCATTTTTGCGTTAACGTCGCCATTACAACGAAATTTTCAAAATATTGTAAGCATAACATTTACATTGGCACTGCACTGTTTTTGAAGGGACACTGCAACACTTCCGATAATCGCTTTCATTTTTTCTTGGCGTCTGGAAGCTCTGCGAAAGCTATAGTTATCGCCAACACGGAGCGGCACTGCGTCATTTGCTTGTCGCAGCAGATATGCCTTCCGCTTCTGCTTTACTTTTGTGGCTTCCTCTTTAAAGTGGCTATCGGATGAGTTCATTGCTTCAACTGAAGGAAAGCGGGCCCATAGTCCGTACCCCACTGTAATGCCGTAATTCCAGCGGTCCAAGAACGCCAAGACCGGGAAAGAGAGAAGAACCTCTTGAGCAAGCTTCCAAGTTATCTGATGTGCATAAGCCGCGTTTACATGAATGCGACAAGTGGCGCATCGCATCGCATCGCATCAACTTTCTAGCACATCGAATCCATGTAAACGGGGCTAATGCACTTGGAGAACGCGTCACATTAATGCGCCAGAAAGGGGTGGATTCAGACTCGTCAGTCGACTTTCGAAGTGCATGTAAACACCAGCGCATCGCATTAGGAATTACGGGAAGTGAATTTGCAGCGTAGGTTTGCAGTTAAAAACATCTTAATCGTGTGTGAGACGCCAAACCATGCTGAGTCGAGAAAAAAAAAAGCGAACCAGCCGCGCCGGAGGCACCGGAAGCACCAGAAACGCTGCTTTGCCTTCTATGTGCGACACCGTATGGCCCAACCATCGCATCAGGAGTAATTCGCTACATGTAAACGCTAGCGCATTGCATTGTTCGTGATTCGTTACGAAATTTCACGCGCTACTGCCGCATTCTGTCGCGTTAATGTAAACGCAGCTATAGATGGGCAGTTTTTGGCTGAGGCACTTTGCGATCCCATAATCTAAGTACTGGATGTGTTGGTTGACTCCGTTCTGGAAGCACTTAAGATTTCAAATAAAGCTCAAAAAAGTGTTGCAGGGTTTCTTGAAAGGAAATATTGGAAAGTGTAAGCGTGGAGAAACCCTTCGCAAATAAAACGCGATTCCTACTTCTTCTCCCCAAAATATTGTGCTCCTGCCCCGGGGGCGTTGCTTGTGTTACAGACTTTCCAAATGCATAATTCCGGCTCAATAAAGGGGGACACGTGGGTTTGTATCGATTCGTGTCATCGACGGCATGATATCTACATTCGACCAGAGGAGGAGTAATTTCATCGCCCCAGTACACCTCAAGGGAAAATGTGAGCAGATGTGTAATTACGCCAACGCTACGCTAGAAACTGAGGAAAAAGGCAGTGCTACGCCGCTATGTACTGTCTGGTCCGAATTTGCTATATTGCGTATCGGGGAAAATTTCAAGCACCCTATTGAGCTGAACCTTAATTAATTTCGCGAACGGTGAAAAATTCACCAGCAATAGTACATTTCATTCTACTCTCGTATTCATTATTACCGCTAAAATATCCGCTCAGCTGGCACCTGCTAACTAAAATAGTAAAATAACGTTCATAGGCTATGTGTTTAGGGATGAATTGAAAGCAGACAAGAAAGACTTGAGACAGTTTGTGTCATGCTTTATTATTATGTGTTATATCTCGGGGTTTATCATTACAAGCACAGCTTGCAAACATGCATTGAGGTCTTCAAATAAAAAAAAAAGGAATCTGGCTTCTTCCATGGCTATTTATAACGCCACGCCGTGTTGTGAAGTGGGCGACCTTTCCTGTACTGTCAATCAGCCTCGTGTTCACGAGACGCACGGAGGCCATTCATGCTTGCCGGAACCTTCAGGGCTTCCCTCTCCTGTGTAACTGTGGTAAACAGGTCTAACGGAGTAGGATGGGCGGAGATTTTTAAGGATTAAAGAAGCACCTTTACTGTTGACTACGGGGAATTTACAATTTAGCATGTAGTATAAGCAATACTTAGCAGGGGGTAACAATCCTAATGAGGTGCAAATTAACCACGACTCACCACGCGCCGCAAACAACGCTTTGCTTAAGCTCGCTAAATCCCAACGTTTAAACAGTTTAGAAACATACCGTCCTAGTTAGGTTCCAGTGTTTTCCCTCCATCTTTTACAATAATATCACATGGGTTCCACGCAGCATATACAGCCGTACTCCAATGGTGAGATAACAGCAGTTCTACCCTAAATGCCTCCAGCAATGGAGGAAAGTAATCAGCTGTTAGCTCGGGAAGTTGTAACATTCTATAGGCTTTTAAAGTAAAAAAAAAAGCTACTAACGTCGAATAAATGTAGATGAATAAAATGGAAGTGGAAACAAAGCTTATTGTAAGTCACGAACCTTTGTTATAAGTAATGTGATTTGAAAAGCTCGCCAGTTGAGGTGAAAAAAAGGAAAATCATTGTTGCAGAAACCCCTACACTGGTCGTTTACGACATGCGGTAGCATCGTGTATTCTACTCGCAATGTAACGGTTTTTGATATTGACCAATATTCGTCCCTAATCCCGATGTCGTCTTCAATGGGTCAGAAATAACCGCACTCAAAGTTCTTTTTCTTGTAAATTTCAAATGAGCACTTTAAGATTTTATCCGGGCATGCCTGCTTCTGATGTTGTTTCATCTTTATGGTTGATTACTAGTATCGAGGTTAACGGTGTTTATGCAATCATGGACAGCATTGAGTAAAGTAGCATAGGTGCCTACCGGTGCCACCTGAGTATAATTGGTAACCATGGACAACACAGCGGGACTGCATCACATCCCTTCAAAACCTGATTCGAGAGGTCGCTTCGTAGCCTGGGCGCGAATCTTGAGGGGTACATACTGCCGCTGCATGTAAGCACAGCGTGGCTTTAGCTCCTTGCATCCCAGCCAATCGGGTGCTGGAAGAGGGTGCGAATGTGAATGAGTGCATACTGCCGCTCTGACCGTGCCCGTGGTTTCTCACTTTAGGAGGCCAGGTGGGCCAGTTGGCGTGTTGGGATGCAGGCAGCTGGAGAAGGCTTGGCATTGACCGGAAAAATAAAATTAAAATAAAGATCTATGGTAAAAGCCTGGTGAAACCCTTCTGGAACTATTTTGTTCTTATGAAAGTCAATACGCACTGTTTTTATACCTCTATCTGTGCGTGTACGGTATGCGCTTGTATGTACTTTTAGTTTGTGATATGTAGGCCCACAATGCGCTATATGCCTGGCTACAGTGAAAAAATACGTTTTTACGAACGTCACAAGGACCCTGCACCATAGCTTCCTCCTTCTCGATGTGCCCTCCTGTTAAGGCGTAACAACTAGGCCCCAAAAGCAATCGAAGACTGTTCAGGAGCTGTGCTGCTGCAGAAGCTCTTTATTAACGCGGAGACATTAAAGGGACAGACTACCGATTTTTGTCGCGTATATGTTCTCTAGCTCATATCAAAGCCAGCGTTTTATATAGCCCGGTAAGCACAAGCAATTTCTAACCAAATCGGCGGAAGTAATTTTAATTTGGCAGCAAACTTCCTGAAATCGGAAGGGTGGCGGTTCGTAGTGTCGAAACTTGACATTACAATATGTGTCCCTGTCACGTGACCTGCAAACCTAGCAGCTACTGTAACTGCTGAAACGTTTATTTACGCATTGAAAACCTTTCAACACAAGTATTTGTACAAGGTTAAATTGTATATGTATTTCTAAACATTATTTTGAAAAATCTAAAGACACGCCACCCGCCGCCGCTGGGTTGCTCTCAGTCTGGCTAACTGAGCCACCATTCCCAGAATCAACGGCAGCGTTCAGTAAACAGACCCAGTGAAGGAGCTTTGACGATTATGCCGGAAGCAGAGGCATTTGTTCTGCAAAATATTTGATTTCAGTTTCCGAATACGCCGATGGCATCTTAAAAAAACAAAAAAAAGAAAAACAAAAAACGTCGCGCCCAGGGGGAATCGAACTTCCCACCTCCACAACGTGAAGCCAGATTCTACCTATCGTCTATCCCAACAGATGGCGCATTCGTGCACAATAGATGTTGCATTAAAAAACACATAACAGAACAGGAAAGCCTGCGATTCAAACTTTTTTAGCTGGGGAGAAGTTTTTGAACATCGCTTTTTATTTCGCATACAGACAAAAGTATGTTGCCGAGCTACTCAATGTCATGGTGGCCAGCATCATTTTTTGGAGGGACACATACGGCTCGCAGATCTAAAAATTTCGATTTAAAAAGTTCTAGGGCGTTATCAGCAAAACCGTTTCTCGTCAAGGTGCTTTAAGTGATGCCCTTCCATTTGGGATAGAGAATATATACTCGACAAAAATAGGTTGTCTGTCCCTTTAATGGTCGCACTGTGCAGTGCACCGCAGGTTGTCGTTATGCCGTACAAAAATGAACGCAGCTGCAAAGATTAAAAAATTGTGCCAAGGCTTGTATGTGGATTGATTTCGACAAAGTAAATCAGTTAGCTTGAAAAGAAAATTAGGTCCAGTGCAGTTCGCGTGGGAATGAAACCCGGGTATTTTGAGAAGCAGCGGAAAACGTTAGCGAGATGCTAAATCGGTGTGTCGCCTGCGGCAGAGAAAGAGATCCCAGTGCGTGCGGAGCTGACTTCACATAGCGTGATTGCCGGAAGTGACGGCATGGCCACGTGACGGAAGTAGCACTCGCAATAAAAGACAGCGAACTGCCTCGCGCCTTCTCGGTAGGCTTGCAGCAGCGCGCCGGTGAGTGTGTATGATGGCTCGTACAGCTCCCACTTCAGCGGCGCCACCCAAATGCTTTCGCATTAAATGTGAGGTACTCAAGGCAGCGGTGTTCATTCATCATCATCGCTTATAGTAGGCACGCTATTGGGGAGTAGGAATTAATCTTTGGACACGATATTTACCCCGGTTGAAGGAGGAGAAATTTCTCCTCAAGTACGCGCGCGTGACGGTGCATCGCTCTACACATCATCGTGGCTTCCTTCTCCCCAGCGGAGAGGCGACGTCACCAATGTGAAGGCCTGGAACGGTGACCAAAATCAAGTTCGCTCCCATAACAGGTAGTCATCCCATTCCTCCCTAGTGCGCGTAAGGAGCGAGGGGTGGGATCCTCTTTTTCGCGAGAGGGATGCGCGCACTGTAGACTACAATGCCACCCCGCTTTCTCTCTTCAGGACGGCCTTCTCGAGCGCTCCTACTCATCCAGGACCGCACTAAAGAAGTGCGTGCGTATGTATTTGCGTATGTGTGCGACTACACCTTTCGTCACGTATCCTATCAATTTCTTGGGAAAGATTTATTAACCCTCAATTTTTTTTTTTGCATATAGGAACTAAACAGCCATGCGTACCCACTTATCGCGGAAATGATATCTGCGTCTTTTTTATTCTTTGGAAACAGGGTTAAAGTTGCTGTCCTACTCCCGAAGCTACACCTGGGCTGCGAGGTGTGCCATAGGAATAATTTAGGTCACCTGGGCATCATTGAGACCCACCGATATCCCGACACACGTGCGTTTTTCTTCGTTTATCCGTCACAAAAGCGACCCCTGCGGTCGCGAATAGAACACACGACCTAGCGCTCGGTAGCTATACGAATTGGCCGCTGAATAACTGGCGTGTTTATTCCCTTTAGGCAGCTACCCATAGCACCTTGGCAGATTAGCGAAGCTGTCGTAGAGCGGAAAACATAACCAGAGCAATTTGTTTAATTATTATTGCTCCTCGTTTCACGCGCCAACAAGGCCCACAATACAGCATATGCTGTGGTAGTGCTCGGGGCCCGCGGCGGAGAGAAGAGCCCATCTTCCGCCGTACATCAAGACCCTCCAGGAGTGGGCATCGCCACCTCTGGGACGGGCTCACCAAAGAGAGACTGTTATGTCCCTGTGGACTTTCGCTTGTACCACGGGGATACACAAGAGAATGTAGACGCTCTCACCTTCTTTACCGCCTTCCCCATCCCTGACTAGACCTTGAGTCTCCCCTTCCGAATAAGGAATTATAATAATAATAATTATTATTATTATTGTGCAGCGCGAATGTTCAGGATGTATTTTGACCATAGTTCTTATATGCGAAAACCTGTTTTTTTTAATGAAATAAGTCATATGGATAACGTAGACTGGAAAACTACGAAGACCATTTTTGCTCGCCTAGTAGTATTTGCACAACTACCTCACGTGGATGCAATCCATTCGGGTTTTAAAGGTCTAATAAATTACATAAAATTGTGTCGTGTGGGAACGTTGATGTCGGAGTGGCAATATAAGATGCCAAGGTGCTACGCCAAATCTAAACATTGCAGGTTCATCCAGCAACTTGGTCATTACAATAAAAACACCATAGCAAACCGTCAACACTTCCTCTTATTGGCTCGAGCTTTCTTTTGCCTCGCTCTGTCGACGAAAAGCGATAAAATAGAGATTCGCTATTGCCAAAGACACGAGATCCGGCGCATTACCTTGAGATGCGGCTGAGAAAGCTTGATAGGGAAATTTTAAACACTAGACTACACGCTGCCACATTCCCTTCCGCCTGTTAAGTCGCAACACGCAAAAGTAGCCGACCGTTGCCACCAAAGGAACTAATACCACTAATACGCCGTTGGACAGTTGCCACGATGTGGTCTAATTGGAAATAGACATCTACGCAGTGGGTATTGTTTAAACAAATAACTTCGTTATTTTAGTAACTGTTTGTTATAATAGTAGCAGTTTAAACAAATATTACTTTGAATTTATCTAGTGATTTGCCGGGGTTGCCCTGTGAACAGGGGTTTGTCAGTCATGTCCGTCGCGGCGAAGCCGACTTAAGGGAGGGCTTCAGGTGGCGATGCGATTCGAAAAAAAAAAAAAGGGGGGGGGGGGTGGAATCGCGGCTAGTCATGGGCATACATTTTCTCAAGCAATGACCCCAAACCTTGAAAGGACCTTTTTAATGTTACGCCTGGAGAAACGGGGTGAAATTCCAAGCGGGTGCCTATTTTCGATGTCTCGTATTCCACTTGATCAGCGTTCGAGATGAAAGCTCAGCAGCGAATTCGTTTCGTCGTCCCTCACCCAAGAGCACGATTATGATTTCCAGTGTGTTTAAATGGTAACGCGTAAGTGAGAAGGGGGAAGCTGTGCGAGTGCTAGAGTGTAACGTCTCTTTTTTCTCTTGCTTTCCCCAACCGACGCAAGGGCTAACCGCATTGGCGCGCGAAGAGACGGCGTTTGCCCTCGACAGGGCGCGCACTGATCCTGAGACGAGGTCTGTGAACCGGAATGTACGAGGTAGATCTCATTATGAGAACTTTGCGCGCCACCGATGCTTACTAAACTTCCAAGTGGTCCGTCGCGTCAGCCGCCCGCGCACCGATCGAGCTGTTTCTGCTGCTCTCTTTCAATGCGAGTTATTAGCCTGGCGCTGCCTGAGGTCATGACAAACTTGTGGATGTTCAGGACGAATCTAGACAACGGATTACTTTTCGTCGAAACATTCTTCTGGCCTCTACAGAAGTTCTTTACTGATTCCTCGCTCTGTTTTTTACTCAGTGGGTTTAGTCTGCATGCAAGCTTCCTCCCTTCAACTCCACCGCTGTCGCGTATACGTTCACGTGTCTTGTTCGCATCAGCTCCGATCTTTCTTTTTTCTTTGGCGGGGGAGAGGGAGGGAGGTGTAACTCTTTTTTTTCACCGAATATTTCTTTGCGGTACCCCCAGCGAGGGGGCAGGACATGGAGGCGATTGTTCACAACATGAGCGCACATCTAGAAACGCCGAAGACTTCTTCGGCAAATCTGATGCGCTGCTCACAGTTGCAGCTGATCCTGGAGGTCTTATCATGGGTTACACATCGTGTATAGCACAGAATTACATTTTTTTTGTACACGCTCGCGATAGTGGCCGCTCTTCCTATCATGCGGTTGGCGCCACTTGGCAGCATCCGTCACTTGTCTCGGTCTTTGAACCTGCATGGTTATCAGTAGAAAAAATACGCTGGTTTTCAGGTTTAAGTATCGCGACGTGTTAGCGTCCCCATAAATTTCAACAGGCAGCTCGCACTTTATCTTTACTGAACGTATAAGTGGCTGGGTGATGGCTGACCTAATTATTTCCTCAAGGCGCCGACTTTGAAGAGTCTTCCTTCCTCCTCATTTTCCCCTTGGCCCGGCAGGGGGAAAAATCACAAGCTCCGCTACCGTCATTTGTTACTCAAGGTTATTTGTTACTCAAGGCTATCGCAACTGGCCTTGTGATTTTGTTTATTTCTTCTTCCTTTTCAGTCACGATCTTTTTAATTCAAAAAAGTTTATCACTTTTGTTTCATTCTAGAGGAAAGTGTCATTTTTATAGACCAGGCTAGGGAATCTGCTGCGTGCTTGGCTTGGTCTCTTTGAACGGGCATTCATTCCAGAGGCGCACATCTGCCCGGAATGTGCTTGAAGTCATTTAGAGCTCAGATAGTGTTATGGTTGCTCTTACGTTTTCTTGTTTATGTTAATGACTAAGAGTTAGCATCTGTTTCTCCATTAAACTATCTGTCGATGACTCGGTTATATACCACAATCTTTTCTACCCCAATGGCATTGGCTCCAACAAAATTTTATCTTGGTGCTATTCCTGGCTCATAAAACTTACCAAATGCAAACTTATGGAAACCACCCATAATTGATTACAAGTATCAGCTCTGTGACTTAGTAAAGCTCCTCTGAAGGACGTTTATATTTCGCAAATATTTCGGCCTAACTTCCCTAACAACCTGTAATGGTACACTCATGTCGGTTACATTATGTGCAAGCTAACCGCGTTCTCGTCAATTTACGTAGAAGTTTTTCCCGCGCCTTAAATGAAATAGAAATTTTTTCCACGACTTAATTTACCCATAACTTGTCCTGCTCAAAACGTCCATTCTCATTTCATTTTACTCGAGACAAGGCACAAATTTTGTCATGTCAGTGGAGATAATTGAACTTTTCTGATATTTCGCAGGGACGTAAAATTTCGTGTTCATGTTTCTTTTGCAAATATTCCATACAGATTTGACCGTCAGTGACTCTGTGTTTGCCACCAGCCTGCTCGTAATCAAACAGGGACGTTCAGAGATGAAGTGCTGGCGTTTCGTTAAGCTGTGCCAACATGCACTTACTCGTTCGTTTCTATACCAGCACTCAGTGAAATCCCCCTTCCGCGCCCATCGCAATCCCGACACCTGCCACATTGACTTTTTCACCCCACACAGTGCTCACACTGCTCTCGGTGGTACCTTGTGCAACGAGAGTAAATAATTGAATGAAATAAAATTGCTCACTATGTACGACACCACAGTGCGCACCGCTGCTTTGGTTCGCATTGAACGGACAGCCTCGTCACTCTTTGCAGTTGCGTCTTGGATAGCAGCGATTGATAATTTTAGTAGTCCAGTACCTGACTTGTGGATACGCCAAACTGCAGGAAACACCACAGCCTACCTACGTTATTCCAGTAACTAATTTCAATGTTACTTCATTTGGCTAATGAACAGACCATGGTGTATAGCAACACTGAAGAACTTGCGGCCGTTAATGAGGCCAGCGTCTAGCATGTTCTTAAAATTTTTAAAATTTGGAAGCATTGCTTCAGTTTGTCAGATTTTTCAACTACGCATGTGTCCTTCATCCTCGAGCAAGCGCAGACATTTCCCCATCGACGTGAGATATGACCGTTATTTGTGGTGTTTCCGATGTCGGGGATCCTGCTTCGCCAATAATCTATTTTTCACTCTTTAGCTGCGCCCATATACCTAGCCTCGTTTCCAAACTCTGCTCGTCTAGAAGTACACTGTGGCAGTATCCACAGCGTGTGCAGTGATCCCTGCTCATTTGACCCTGCTGCACATTATTTCCCATAGCAATCGGCAATCACAAGTCGCACACTCGCCGCGATAGTTCCTGAGATCAGCCTGCCATGGCATTTGCCCTCCTTCGCAATCATCCATTTCGCCATCGGCTTTCCCCGCAGAATCTCCGCAAGGCTTGCGGCAATTGCGCACGCCAGAAGGCCGGGAGTTACGCTACGATCCTCCTTCCCCTCCTTGTTTGGGGGTCCTTAGGCGGCTGTATACATTAGCGGCGTCAGACGCGGCTGAAAGAGGTAAATACTCCGTCACATACGACCCCGCTGGCAGCCAGATTTCCCCACGCGAGTTCGAAGAGCCACGCGGGCTCGCCCCGTACGAGGACAGCGTTCGAAGTTTACGGCGGTGTGTTGGGCGGGGGTAGTGTGCGGCTTATTAACGTCGGAGAAGTCGCCGCCCGCGGCTCCACGGCACGTTCGCTGTAAAAACAACAGGTGCATGCGCGACCTTCGTGAATGTGCTCTCGGCTGGAGTACTTTCCGGCTTGCGCTTTCTGACGCTTCCTCGCCTGGAGAGTGGTCTTTGCGACCCAGCGGAGCCTAGAAGGCCAACAATTCAGCCACACGTCACGGATGACATTCTTCCTGGCTGACGCCCCTCTTTAGCTCCAAATTATCTTGTAGTTCGGCTCTTAAAGTAGATCCTTGGTTTTCCGCAGCCGCTCTTCGGTATTTTCCCGCCTGAATTCACAAGAAATTTAATGCTAGAGGCAGTGCTTCTTCGGCTTCAGGTACGAAAACTACCGTATTGCATGATTCTAATGCGCCCCAGATTATAACGCGCAGGTAAGTTTTCACGGGAGAATTAAAAAAAAATAATTTGACGCCGATTCTACCGCGCAGATGGTAAAAACACAACAACACGTACCTGGCTGAAGACCTTTTGTTTGACGCACGCAACTGTGGCAACAAAAATCCCCTGTGGTTCATAAACTTGCTTATCCAGCTCCTGCTGGCATTAAAACTCGAACAGCGAACATTGAAAGTGGTTGCGTGCCTTGACAGTCATAATTTTACACGTGACGGACCGTTAGTTCATTTGCTGCTAATTTATGGATTTCACCTTGGAGTCTTCAAGTTTGCAAAAACGTCCTTGCTCAGGGTCGGTGAAGCCTTGCATGAAAATATGGTTCTGCTTTGTTTACGTCAGTCGCGAGCTGTTTGATTGATCGTAGGGTTTAACGCGCCGACCCAACGTAGGCGATGAGGCTCGCTGTAGTAGAGGGCGCCGCATTAATTTTGACCACCTGGGGATCTTTAACGTGCGCCGAAATCTCGTACACACGACCGTTTCTGCCTTTTGCCTCCACCTGAAAAGCAGCCGCCGGGGCGGGAATCGAACCCGCGTCCTCGTGCTCAGCAGCACAACGTCGCGAACTCATGGCTCTGGGACGCCCACTAGGCATTATTCTGCTCGGTTCCCTTCGCTGTCGGCAAGTAAAATTACCTGCAAGGCGTTACATCTTCGGAGCCATGACGACTGAAACGAAGTGCAAATTGCAGGTGCGTAAATATGTGCAGCAGCTGGCTAAGGTATGCCCATTTAGGAATGGGTGCACCAGAATTCGTTCACGTGATGTTGAAGGATTTTTTTTTATTGAATGGAGTGGTATTTAGGAGGAGTTCGGTCTCATGGCACTTTGAAGCCGATTTCTGTTTTGAATCCAATTGTAACGCGCGCACAAATTTTAAGGCAACTTTTAGAAAAAAAATAGATGCGCGTTAGAATCGTGCAAATACGGTTAATCTAGACCCCACAGAGCTCCTCACACCACCCGTTCGTACTCCAGTACGCGGGAATCTTTCGTCGTCTTGCAGTTGCAGCTATCCAAAAAGTAAATTAAGGAAAATATTACAGGTTAGTAGAGGGCGCACGCGGACGTATTGTGATAGGTTCTTTTCGCGCTTTTCAGGAGCCGTAAGCGAAGGCCTTGCTTTTCTGCCATTAAGTCCAAATTCTCACAGTTGATGTAACACGGGGCTGGGATACTGAATAACGCCCTATGCGTGGAGCTCTATGAGCTCGAATTACATTGTACAAGGAAGAATGGGAGGAGACGATAGAAAGAGGCCTCCATAATGACACTTTTTATTTGACTCTCATGTAAAACGTGTATTACTCTGACTACTTATGATTCAACCATACGACACTGAAAAAGGCAGTGAGAACCCACAAAAAATTGTTAATTGGTAAAAATTTTGCACCGACAAGTTGCTATATAGGGTAGCGGTCACGTCCGTTTAAGATGATCAATCGATTAAAATGAGGAATCATCTACGTTGAAGGTCGAATACACTACATGGAAGAACAGCGATCTGACGGGATTGGGGAAAGAAAATAGAACGTGCAGGAAAAAGTAGAAGAAATTCAGGCCCCTCAGGCCCCTCAGGCTATGCGGCTTATGATGTTCAGGGAAATGAAAAAAGCTGACGACATATAGGCCTTCGCTGCTAAAGTGTTTTTTTTTTTCGTCTTTATTTTTGTGTTTGTAAGCAGGGTTCTTAGTAGCTTAGAACCAGCCATCATGGTCCCTTCCATGCACCGCTGTGGGTAAATTGGAATGGCACTAATGTGACTTCAAAATCACCATCAGCCTATTTGTGTCCAGTCTATATACTTTCAATGGCGCCTATTCAGGGCTATCGGTATCCATCCTTTGCTCCAGAATTTTCTTATACTAGCCCTCCAATGAATTATCTGTCCTGCCTACTTCATTCCTGTCTTTCGGTAGCCATTCTGTTACCCGGATGGTGTTCTTGTTGTTAGTTTTCCGATTTACCCCCTTCATTCAATAATCCTTCTTTGATGATCTATGTCTTGTTTTATGGTAGTTAAAACTTGAGCTTGAGTCTCTTTCATCTGTCTTTGTTTATGAATAAAAGACGCCTGTTTCCTATTTCTAAGCGTTTCTCGTAAAGTCCTTTTTTCTGTGCCTCATGAAACCGAATTAACTTTTCTTTCAAGGTGTTCAGTGAGACACCAAGTCCCGGGCCGTAAGTCATTACCTGAAGTACTCATCGGCTGTATATCAGTGTTTTTAGTGACAGCCTCTGAGACGTTGAGAGAGAAGTTACCTGAGACAAGTTACCTGAGACGTTGAGAGACAAGTTACCTGAGACAAGTTGAGAGTATTTGCCAAATGCACGCTAGCCGATACTAATCCGATGCCTTGCCTGATTGCTTTCTCCTATTTTGGATGCGTACAGACGGCCTGTGCAAGATAACCAGTCATCCACCTAGTTTATTACTTCCATCAACATTGATTTCGACCCCTCCAGAGAGAGACAGAAAAACTTTGGTCAGCCCCATTAACCGTAGGGCTTGTCACTTGTCACTCCAAAGTGTGTGTGTGTGTGTGTGTGTGTGTGTGTGTGAGAGAGAGAGAGAGAGAGAGAGAGAGAAGAGAGAGAGAGAGAGAGAAGCAAGATAAGAGGGGAAAGAACGAGTAAAACGTTGCAATATATAATGGTAATGCAAATGGCGGTACGGATGGCGATATATATATAGTACACGATAATACGTCAATTGTAAATATCGCTACACAAAACATCTCCATGATGGGGAGATGTACTCATATTCAAAATGTATATGCTCAGAGGGTCCACAGGGCCTCCTGCAGCCCTGATTCCGCAAGAAAAGCGAAAACAGAGTTTTTATCCCCAGCACTGCCTCGCCATGATCGCGACCAGGTCCAAGGAAGTAGGAAAAATCTTAGTGCGTTTTTACGCATTGGCGTCGGCAGGATTTTGTCTTGATGGGGGTACACCTGCTGCATAGCGGAGAGAGAGGGAAGGGCGTTGGCGGGTGCAAGAGCTAGTGCGGTTTCGGGGTGGGCAAGCGCCCCTTTTGAACCTCCTGCTGACGCCCATGCTTCCACGTCGGAGTAGCACAAATGCCTGCGACGTTGTTGCCAGTTGCCTAGCGAATCGCGGGCAGCGACACATGAGGCGCCTAATTTCCTTAATCATACAGCCTACTGGACATAATGGCGGCTCTACCCAGCCCAGCTTAACCAATAAGCTTCGGGTGTAATCAAAGTTCAGTTGCACTTCTAACCCTACGACAGAGTTTTCTGAGTACAGCTCACGAAGCATTCTTTGCAGGTCGTCTCCTGTCTCACTGAACAAGACACTCTCATCCTAAAATCTCAGGTGGCTCAGATGTTCCCCGTTTGCTCATATCCCAGGCTCCTTCCACTCAAGTGACATAACTAGTCCCCACTGACAGGCAGTAAATAATTTCGGTGAAATCGTGCCCCCTTGTGTGACGCCCTACCACATGGGGCACTTCCCACTCTTGTAAGGGCTTGCCCGCTAGGGGGCCGTGGTTTGCAGTCACACCCCACATCGGCTCCGCTTTTTGACCCCTGTCCTGGAGGCTACACGCCTGCCCTGACGACGAGCTGTGTGCTACGGCGCTCGATACATGACGGCGACCCCCTGGACACCATTTTTATGGTACGTGGTGTATTTTGAGCGAACCAACGAGCCCCTGAATTCTGCGCCCAGCCGATGGCTCTGCTAAGCCTCATCAGGCCTAACACCCTAGCCTCGGCGCCGCGGCTGCACGTGCGCTCCTCGCCACCAACTGCAGCGTGCCACGGACAAATCTCGCTTCGCTCATGGAGAACATCGTGGAAGGAGAGGAAATGGACCCCGCGGAATTTGAAAGGCCTGGCTGGGCAGAAGTTCGCCGCCGTCAGCGGGCCCTACATGCGGATTTTAACATCCCCGATCAGCAAGTAAGCACCCCCGGAAACCGCTCAAGCCAGCGGCCTCAGCGAAAGCGCCCAGCACAACGGACACCGCCGGCTACGCCACTCCCCCCTGAAGATATTAAGATCGTCCTCCGCCCGCGTGGCGGATTGGCCCTAACTTCCGTCGCTCAAGCCACCCTCGCTGATGCTATCCAAGCCCAGGCAGGAATTGCACCAAACAGGGAAGACCAAATACGACCCCAGTACGTTGCTAACTATGTCATCGTTAGCACGCCCTCGGAGGAACGCGCCCACAGGTACGCAAGCATTGCCGCCCTCACGCTTCGAGGGAACCTGTATGAGATCTCCACACACGTGGCGGCCCCACCTAACACTGTCGCAGGAGTCATCTTTAATATTCCTGAGGATGATAGCCCCCAACAAGTGCACGACAGCATTTGCATTTACAACCCGGAGCTCCCCATTCTGGACGCCAAGCGCATGAACTCATCCAACATGGCCCAGATATTATTCGACGGCCAAAAAGTCCCCTTCTGGATCCGGTACCGCTCCACGTTGTACCGCTGCAAGCCTTTTCGTCGAAAGACTGAGGCGTGCCTTGCTTGCTGGTCCCCCGGCCATCGACAGGACGTGTGCCCCAAAGCCCGTGATGCCACTCGCTGCCCTCGCTGTGGGGCCCCCAATCCCGCTGATTCTCATCCGTGCACCCCGAAGTGCATTGTCTGCGAAGGGACCCATATCACTGGCTCCGCCGACTGCCCGCGCCGATACCAACCGCGGCGACGTGCACCCACCTATGCTCAGATCGCCTCGGCGGGACAGTCCTTGAATGACACTCAATACCAGAAAAAGCAACAAATGCGTCCGCCCGTGCCTCCGGATGGACTGTTCCGACGACCCGATAAGTCGGCAGGACCCGCGACCGGTGCACACACGGGAGTACCACTGAAACCCCCTCCCAGACATGGACAAGTGCCGACCTCTCCGAATTCACAGGTGAGCTGCCCCGTCGCTCCCGCCCACTGCTCATCTAACTCTCCACCTCCTTCCCTTGTCTCTCCCGCAGACATATTGGCAACTTCTCTCAATTTCGGTTTCGTTTGTTTATGTGTCTCGTGTGGTGGCAGCGTAGCAAGAGAAATTTGAACGAAGGGGGAGGGGAGGAGGAGGAAAATGGCGTCGGGTTCACGCCGCGCTCCGCACAGTCGGACTGCTGTAGCAAGCACTTCGGCAGCTCCTGCTGTCGATTTTCTGATTCCAGCAGCAGTGAGGGGTCAAGCAATGATGTGGGATCTTCAGATTTTGTTAGGACGACGAAGCTCCGGTTCAGGTGCCTCGCACTTCAACAAGCGCTGGCAGGTAATTTCGTTGTTACTCCGCGCTGTATTTATAAACAAAACGTGCTTCTTATCTGACGACTGCGGTTTTGATTTTGTGTTTAGGTCTCGAGAAGTACGGCCGGGATATTTTGCCAAATGCACAGCGCTATATCGCGCTATCACCTTCAAGATAACCTGGCGCTCGTGTCAGATTAGCGCTGCAGGGTTCAGGTGCGACGCTTGTCGAGAGCGCTCGATTTTTTTCTTGTTTTTTACCACCGAACTGATAAGAATTTTGTGCGAGGACACAAAAAGTATACCGTAATTACCCGATTCTAACGCGCACCCGATTTTCCTGACAAAAAAAACTAAAAAACTTGCACCTCCGATTGTAACGCGAACGGAACTGTGTGAGCGAAAATCGAATGCGAGAGAAACGGTGATTTATTCCCGAAGTAATCTACTCATCATCCTCCTCGTAGCTCTCCACTGACCACAACATCCGTCCTCGGTACCGCCAAGCGCGTTCGCGATGCCACACTTCTGAACTAACGTTCAACCATGGTCGATGGGATCGTGGCCCACACCCTCACAGCCCATCCCGCGAGCTTCTTCAGAGGTGCACGCTTCAGCCGACCGCTCGTTTTGAACGAGTGAGAGCCGCTGCTGCCATTGCTGTTATCAAGCGCGCAAGTGAACGATTTGACGATTGTGTGAACGCCGATCAGAAAAGCCTAGGCGACTATGCTTCCTGCGTCCGAAGAATCGTTGCTAAAAGCTTTGTGCCATCTTGACATGGCGATGGCGATGGGTGGGACGAAATTTCCGCTTTTCGGTTCGGTTTCGTATCCGATGCGTGCGATTTTTCGACCTATTTTCCGGGAAAAAAGTGCGCGTTAGAATCGGGTAAGATGGTACTTGGATGCACGTTTTACAGAGACTCACTCACCCTTGAGTGCCCTCGCGGCGTGGCACAGCCGTCAGTTGCGCTAGGTTGACGGGCCCTCAAAAGCTCAAAACTTGGTGTACACTGTTGATTTATATATTGAATCATAGCCAAGGAACGTAGAACAATTTGATATCTTAAAATACCTGAAATAATTTTTAGTCTCGGTAAAAGTGCCGATTGTGTTTTTTGTATACTTTCTTGGGGGCTTTTTTGATACTTGACGAATAAACTGTAAGTATTGTACTTTAACAAAACTGCTGCTTTGTGTTTGGAAGAGCAATCTATAAGCTACATTTCATGCATACGATCCCGGGCTGAAATCTCCCTACTTAGAGAAGAAAATGCGGCTCTCCGCAAGGAGAACGAAGCCCTGAAAGCGCGTGATTCCGCCGTGCAGGACACTCCCTCCTTGCCCACTCCTCCCCCTCCCAAACGTAAGGCGTTGTCGGACGACTCCATTCCTGACGCAGTCCTTCCATCCCCTGAGGAATCAGTTAGACAGCAAATCTCTCAGGTTGAGGCTTCCTGCAAGCAGGCGTTAGCAGAACAGAAAGCAGAATACTTGAGTATTCATGAGGCAATTCAAGCCAGCATAACAAACTTGCATGCCAACATCGAAGCCCTGCGCTGCGAACTGCACTCCAGCATACGTGATCTAGTGAACAACATCAACTCTCTCACTGGCCCTATCCAGATTCCCATTCCCAACTATGGCCCAACCGCTCAGTAATAACATGGGGTCCGCTCGGGTCTGGCAATGGAATTGCAGGGGGTTCCGTCCTAAACGGGATGCCTTGCAACTCCTCATACAGGCAGCCGAATTTCCCCCTATGGTTATAGCCTTACAAGAAGTAGGTACCAAGGCTAAGCTCCCTGGTTACAGTGCTTTTCAGGGCACGGATAACACTGCAACAGCAGTCCTAGTCCACCGCAATATCCCCGCTGAACGGATGCAATTTGACAGTATCCCCATTCCCCATGATTTAGTGGTTCTCTACCCACGTAAACGGGAGGCTGAGCGGCTATATATTCTGAACTTATACAGCAGCCCTCGTTCGACAGCGCATACTTTTTACCCCTTGTTTCTTCTCACCAAGCAAACAGTAGGCTCACATGCTCTTCTTATTGTCGGCGACTTTAATGCGCCTCACACGGCCTGGGGATACCCTCACTGCACACGCAAGGGTAGGCTCCTCTGGGATCACATCCAAGCACATCGGCTTGCTATAGCGTCGGATCCGATGGTTCCCACAAGAATTGGCAACAGTGTACAAAGAGACTCATCTCCAGATCTCACCTTCACTTATCATGTCACGGACGCATGCTGGTCCAACACCAATGACACATTAGGTAGTGACCACTTCATTCTTCAAACTGATGTCATTTTAAAACGCCCCCTGCGCTCCCACCCGCGTCAGACGCATCTGGCAGACTGGAATGCATTCCGGGAGGTGCGGCATGCCCACGCCCCTCCAGAAATCACCCCTTCGGGGCTCGAACAATGGGTGAACCAACTTCTTACTGATGCCCGAAGCACGCGCACTCCAGTGGATCCCGATACCCCATCCGACACGGAAGACACCCATCTGCAACACCTACAGAATGCCTTCCGTAGCATCCAGCGCAGGTGCAGGAAGAATAAACGCAACAGAAAATAAAGACTGAAAATGGCTAAGCTAAATACTGCAATAGAAAACTATTCTGTCCAACTTGCTGAGAGTCAATGGCACGAAATTTGCTATAACATGAAAGGCAACCTTGGCATGAGGAGAACGTGGTCCCTCTTGAGACACCTCTTAGACCCCGCTCGCGCAAAAACAGAACAGGGTGATCGGCTCACAGCCATCGTAAAAAAGTTCCTGGGTACTAATCAGCAACTAATCGATAGAGTTTGCTCGTTATATCTTCCTTCAGGAGATGTCAGCAGCTTCCATCATATCAAGGAGCACCCAATAATGATCTAGATGCCGCCATCACGGAGGCAGAAGTGCGCAGCGCTCTTCTGTCTATCCGCCCAGGTTTAGCCCCGGGTCCGGATGGAGTAACCAACAAAATGCTCCGCAACCTTGAGGACCCTTCAATTTCGGCTCTTACGGAATACTTCAATTATTTTTGGGAACGCGGTACACTCCCTTCCGAATGGAAACACCCTAAGGTCACGCTCATCCTGAAACCTGGAAAGCCCCTTACCATTGATCATCTCCGACCCATTTCTCTCACATCATGCATTGGTAAGGTCTTGGAGCACATTATTCTCGCCCGCCTCACGCTCCATCTCAATTCCACCAACGTTCTTCCACACTCGATGATTGGTTTCCGCCCCGGTCTCTCCACTCAGCACGTCCTTCTGCAACTTTCCCGCGAGATTATCACCCCTCCATCCCGACTCGACACTGCTGCTATTCTGGCGCTGGATCTCACCAAGGCATTCGACCGGGTTACCCACGCCGCCATCCTGCGTGGCGTAGAATTAATATCTCCTGGAGAGCGTATGTACAACTACGTGCGTAACTTCCTAACATCTCGTACAGCGTTCGTTCAAATAGGGGACCTTCAATCTGATACACTAACTCTTCCTTCCATAGGGACTCCACAAGGGGCCGTTTTATCGCCCCTATTATTCAATTTGGCTCTCCTCAATATCCCAAAGAAACTTGAGAGAATTCCGCACCTTCACTCTAGCCTATACGCGGACGATATTACGCTGTAATCACTGGTGGTAGCGATGCACTCATTGAAGAAACATTACAGCAAGGTGCACGTCTCGTGAATGAGAAGGCACATTTGGTGGGCCTGGAGTGCTCTCCCGCAAAATCGGAGCTTCTCCTCTTACCAGCCAAATCGACCTCTCAAAATTCTCTAGCTGACATCAAAATTTACCTGAATCAACATTTGATCCCAGAGGTGCGCACACTCAAGGTCTTCGGTCTAGTCATTCAGCATAATCGTAGTAACACTAAATATATCTCGCAGTTAAGCTCCCATTTTAATCAAACAATTGGACTCATCCGACGAATTACCGGACGCCACCATGGTCTTAAGGAGACGGAGAGAATCAAGCTTATCCAGGCCTTCATCATCAGTCGTGTAACATATTCTCTCCCATACCTGCATTTATCGAACGCAGAAATGACCAAAATTAACTGTCTTATCAGAAAGGCCTACAAAGCTGCGCTACAAATTCCTCTGAGTACATCCACTGCCAGATTTGAGCGCCTCGGTGTTCATAATACCGGCCAAGAATTGGTCGAGGTGCATCATATCAATCAGCTCCGTCGTCTCTCAACTACTCCCACTGGACAACATATACTGATGCGTCTTGGTATCGCAGCCCCAGTCTGTTCTGAATTAGCTATCCCCATCCCGCGGCCTATCCGTGACTGCCTCCGTGTTCGTCCTATTCCTAGGAACATGCACCCCACCTACCACAGAGGTAGAAGGGAGCAACGGGCGCGGTCGCTCACCAAGAAACTCCCCATTAAACCCGACATCCTATATGTTGATGCGGCAGAATACCGCCACCTCGACGCATTTGCCCTCGCAGTTGTTAATAGCCCGAATGACCCCCCTGTTAACTCCCTAACTGTCCGCACCACTATCCCGGCAGCGGCAGAGGAGGCGGCAACAGCGCTCGCACTAACGACTCGGCCGTCACTCACAATTATAATCACGGATTCGAAAGCGGCCATTCAAAATTTCGCCCGTGGGTACATATCGCCCGTGGCATCCAAAATTCTCCTTCAAAATGCCCCAACCTCCCTGGTAGACATCGTCTGCACCCCAGCGCACACCGGCGTGGGGGGAAATGAGGCAGCACACAACGCAGCACGAGGACTTACTATCCGTGCCGGTGCCAGCCTCGTTCCCTACCACGGCGCCAGGTCAGCCAGGGATCACTTAATCACGTACCAAGATATCACTGCGCATTACCGCCTCGCTCGCCGTCAATACCCTCCTGCCCACCCTGAGCTGACCAACGATCAGGAGCGCTTATGGCGACTCCTGCAGACGCACTCTTTGGCCTGCCGAGCACTTCTGCACCGAATTCACCCCTCACTATTCCCCTCACCAAATTGCCCACTCTGCGGGGACCCAGCCACGCTTGTCCACTCCATGTGGGCCTGTCCTCAAGACCCCTTTCCACCCGTAATTAATGAAGAGCAGTGGGAGGGAGCGCTGGGCAGCTCGGACCCAGAGGTCCAGATACTTCTGGTCACCCGTGCTGCCAACGTCGCTGCCGGCCTCAAACCGGCGGCCACACCGCTTCCGTAAACCAGCCTAAGGCTCAATAAAGTGATTCCTCCTCCTCCTCCTCCTCCTCCTCCTCCTCCTCCTCCTCCTCCTCCTCCTCCCACTCTTGTAAAAAAATTATTGGGCCCGTACGTTCCTTCATGTGTCTCCGAAGATCCCCATGTAAGCATTTTCTGCTCCATGGTCTCTGTCCGCTTCAATTACAGCGATAGTGTCGAATGAATCGAACGCCTTACCGTATTCTGTAAATGGCGGGCAGAAGGGTTTATTATATTTCCCGGATTCTTCAGTTTCCGGACCAGATAGACGGGATCATTTGTTGGGTAATACCTCATATAAAGCCAGCCTTCTCTCTCGGTTCTTGGAAAAGTACGGTGTCGCTTACGGAGAAAACCCTTACTATGGTAAACGACTGATTAATAGCGAAGCGTAGGCTGGTGGGTCTGTAAGTCTGAAGCTCTGACATAGCGTTCCTCTCGAAATGAATTAGGGTGGTGTTTTTTTCAGGCTTCAGACATTCTGAGAATAGTTTGTCAACAATTCCTAGTACAGCATTTCCTCCATATTATAGTGCGTCTACACTTATCCTGTCGTGTCCTTCAGCTTTACCTCTGTTCATTCCCTTGAGCGCCTTTTCCATCTCGCCTTTAATTACTCTTAGCACCTCACAAACCGAGGAAGTCGTTTGAGTACTGCTTCCCGGTCTAACGTTCCTAGCGCACAAATATGCGTACAACTTTCCCTCTACTCTCCTCATCTCATCCGTGTTGCTCGTCATCGAGTGTGTAAGTGGTATCTCTGCCAATAGCAAGCTCCTGCTTCGTCGACCTTAAACTTCCTCTTCCCTTTAATGTTTCTGAAATGTTTGCCATGCTCTTGGCACAGCGGCCTCTAACCTTGCTTCGGTTAATCAATTAGCATGCCCATATCTGAATCTTGGTCAATAATATTCCGGGGGATATTGGTCTTCACTCGTGTGAATTGCTGATTTTTTTTTCTTTCAGAAGTGACCTGGAGAGGTCGAGCCTCCTTCCTGCCTTGGATAAGGGCTTTCCTAAACATGCCGTGCCTTTTTTTTTCTGTGAGGGTGCACCCTTTCTTATTTTTATCTGTGTCTGGCCCGGCCTTAAAAATAGAAGCCCATACAGTGCACAATTAGATGATTTTCAGAACATTTCAGCCTTAGGAAGGGACCAATTTATAGGGCCTATTGGGCGTTTTGTGTCGTTGACAATAGAAAATCACCAGGGCGCTAAGAGGGGCACGCTTCAGAAGATTGACAGCGCTGCATTAAGAAGCGTTTAAAAGCATTATGACTTACTCTTACACAAAATTCTCTTATACCATACCCAGCCCAACGGCGACTGCAAAGAAATATCTTAAATCTATGTAACATTCCAAAGTCCTTGCGATAGTTTCGGGTTTTTTTGCTTAGACGTTCCTAATTCGAGCTGCTTTCCAATTTAGCCCTATCTGTAGAGTATACCCGTTATCCAGTACATACTACCACATATGAAAAAAGGGGGAAAAACTTTCGTCTCCTTAGAAACTAAGATTTTAATGATTCTTTATTATTATCCGTAATTTATAGGTCATAATGGTTTAAATGTAGATTATTGAAAGAAAGAAGTATATTAGTCGGGTCCATGACGATCCTGCTATTTTAGAAATAGTCACCCAGTATGCCCTTAAAACACGGTCTTTACAAATTGGTGTAGCGGTCTGGCCAACTTTACCGGAGTTGCCCTATCTATCCACATTCAATGTCTACAGTGTAAACTGTGCATATTTAGTGACACTGACTGAATAAACAGCGTGCACTTTGTAAATAGGACCCCAAGACTAGAACTGTGCCCATTTTGTGAATTGTGACCACCCCTCATCCCCCAATCCTTAATTCTCCCAGCGTCTTACGGCCGCACGTTTCGATAAAGTGTTTTAGTCACTAAAAAAGAACAAAACAAAATATATAAGCAATTGTAACAAAAAGTAGCTCAACTTAGCTATTGATAGCCAAACATGGCAACCTCCAGCCGTCTCTGGAAAATAAAACAAGCACATACAAACTGAAAATTGTGGCCTCTCCACCCCACAATATGCACAAACCTAGCGTTGCACAAGGCATGCACTCATGCACGCTGTGAGGAACCACCGTGGGTTCGAGCTAGTTGAGCACGCTCGCGGTACTGAAGCGCCGTTGCGCCAACTCAACACCGCCTCTATTGGGCAGGTGGAGTAGGGGCGACAAAGCACGGAGGGTACGGAGGAAAGACGTTTATTTAACACCAACGTCCCAGTTACATGAGTTGCAGTACAAGTACGTACTTCCCTTGAGGTGAACGGGGCGATGGGGCGCCACGCGCAAGTGTGCGCGTCGTCGGCGCAGAGCCAGAGGGCTCTTTAGTCACTCAGGGCAAAATCCGGGGCGCGGCGCAACCGTTGTGCGCACGCATCGCCATGCTGGCCAGATTGGCTCGCAGCAGCGAGGGAGACGGGGCCCATTCGTTCACAGGCGCGTACCGCACGGCGTGATCGTCGAGTGGTAGGTGTCGCCTTACTATATGTGAACGTAGGGACAACAGGAGCAGCCTAAGGCACATGACGGCAGCCGGGAGGGCTAGTGGGCTTTCGCCGGCGCAACAGAGTTGCAGCCGGCTGGTAAAGAAAGCGTCACATACCTTCCGCCAACGCCTTCGGCGTCCTGGAAGCGTCTCCTCGAACAGACCCCCGCGCAGGGCGCTGCGTTCGCGTCCCTGCGAGAGGAGGAGTTCGGGAATCGTTCAAACGGGCCAATGAGGTGAGGTTAGCTCCACTACCAGGGCGGAGCACCTGCTGCGCGACAGTGTTTTATCGCCGCAACGGCCGCTGCAGCCTTTACCTCAGGCAGGAGTTTGAGAAGACGGCTCGGCTCTACACAGTGGCGCCGAGACGAGCCGACATTTTGGGGAGAGAGGGGAAAAGGCGCCGCGCAACGGCACAAACCTAGCGATCGCGCAATGGCTCGGGCGCCAGGATCCTCACAAAATTAAATAAAGAAATCGCGACGGTCTGCGAAATCCAGCGACTTAATTTCACTCTGTGAACTAAAAAAAGGCACAAAACGCAAAAACAATACCGGCAAAATCACAAGGGTGTGTCCTATTCCTGCGTCCTCATGCCATTCACTTGAAAAAAGCACAAAAAACAAAGAAAGCGATGCTGTATGAGTTCGTATGGTCCTTAAAAGCCCAATGCAAACAAAATGAAAATTGTTTTATTTGAAAGATTTGGTGTTTTATGGTGCCCCAGCACTTGTCCGGCAGCAAGTGATGCTTTATTCACGGAGAAAATAATAAATTTAAATAAAAATTTTGATTCTCCCGCCAAATCGTGTGTTTCATGATGTCTGCCATGACGACAGAAGGAAAAGCCTTCAAGAAAAATTCAAGTGCGCTGTTCAGTCTGTAGCGGACTGCGGAGCCTTGTTTACCGTCAGTCCTCCGAGATGGCACCATCATATGCTGTTCTTCACCACTGTACCCTCTGCATTGTTTTTTACCATATTTGCACCTGGCTTGCTTTTGTCACGGTAGGTAGTAATCGTTTCGTGAAACGTGGGTTATGTTCGACAAAAAAGGTCGCGTAAGACAATGGCGCTTACGCCAATCGGCCAGTGCCGTATGAGACAACCACAAAGCGCCGCACTCTCTGCAGCTATAACAAGCATAGTGTGCGCAGTACCAACAGCAGTACGCACTGGTACTTATATGTTTACGTGCACTTTAATAACTTCCATTGTTTACCCCACCATTCTTACTGCTATAAAATGAATATGCATTACACCTAAGCAAAAATAGCTCGTTCTTCAAGCTGATAAGCCCTGTGTTACTTGCGTTTGCTTTTGCCTGCCTCAGCCAATCGCATGGCTGTGCACATCACGTCATATGTTCTAGTGCGGGAAATGAGCTAGTGAGTCGCATGGCCATTCCCTTTTTTCCTAGTTATATAGCTTATTTGAGCGAAGTTTACGTTAAAAGTAGTGTCAGTATGAGGATAACGAGGCAACCTTCCGAAGGAACCAAACTTGTGTTTTGTCTGCATTTCCCCTTTATATTCCAACAAGGAAACGTAAGGTTGGTGAAACAGAGAAGCGGCGTGAAGATTTTTACGCATTAGCTGGCAATTCTCAAAACTTCTGCCTTTTTTACTATCACGATATAATTTTCTTCGACAACAATATAACAGACGCTAAAAATTACATAAAGATCAGATTTGTTAATTCGGTTACTTAAAATGGGGCCATGGTATGAGGGCATGCGAACAAAAGGAATAAACATGAGGTGGTTTGCGAATTCAATAAAATGCAAAGTTATGTATGCCTATGATGCGAACCATAGTGATCTTCAATGCCTACGATGAGAACCATAGTGATCTTCAGCATACCTTCTTCAGCCACTGCTACCGAACCGTAGCGTCAGAGATCTTGTAAAAGGAAGCTCGTTTTGGCGTGCTGCTGCTGGTATTGCACAGCGGTGTGCATCAATAAACAATCGCATACGATGATGCGCACACGGAAACGGCGGCATAACAAAAAAATCATTATCCCCTCCGTCTACCGATGACGATGGTTGAACGCGAAGCCTTCTCGTGGTGGATTGTTTGGTTGGCTAATCCCACACTGCGAGTATGTGCTTCTCTGGAGAGAGAGAGAGTAAACGTTTATTAATACGACCCATGTCCGGGTCCGCGCTCTAGGAGGTTGAGATCAAACGACCTTCCCCCTGATGGTGAGCAGGTGCTGAAAGAGAGCTGTCCACGAAGAGGTCGTCTTGCCGAGGTGGGCAACCCAGGCCTCCCAGGAGAAAATTTGATGGGGTAGTGAGCGACGTTGCGGTGTGTGGGCTCTGGGACGGGTCCAGTAAGTGTGTGTGAGTGTGGGTATGGAGCCGCACACTTGGCAATGCGGTCTGCTTGGATTGTTCTGTATTTGATGCAGAGTGTAGTCGTTTGGTAGGGAGTGTGTTTGTGCTTGCCTTAGGAGTGTCATGTACTTCCTCGGAAGAGAATCAGGTGGTCTGGGGAGTTCTCTGTGGGCTATCGCAGTGTCTTAATATACGCTCTTCGTTCCTGATGGCGCTCTTTCCTATCCTCTGCCGGGAAGTAGGTCTCGGGCCAGGCCTGGGAAGTGTGGGAACACCAGGCCGTTGAGGCTTTATCGTGGAAGCGAGCATTGCCTAAGGAAGAAGAATGTCCTGGGGTCCATTCTAAAGTGATTGAGATATCAGGATGGCGCTGTCCATACTCAGCTAGCGCAGCTCGTATATTTGGAGGCAGTTCGATGCGAAGAAAAGCCCGCAGGGCTGCTTGTGAGTCAGAGCGAATAACAATGCTCTCTGATTGGTGGTCATGTTGAGTAATGGCTTGCGTTATGGCCAGTATTTCCGCTGTCGCCACAGAAGGAACGTCGGGGTGATGATTAACGGCTGCGTTGCCAGAAAAATCTATGCTTGCAGTGACTACTTTGCCAGCGGTAAAGCTGGAGGTACGCAGCCCTTTTCTACAATACCCACAGCAACTCTCGGGTGTGCACTCCGTAGGACTAACGTTTGGGTTTGGGGGGTACGGCGCGAATCAGTACCTTCTGCTTGGCGTTCAGTAAGAAATTTTTTGAGTGGTTGGCGGTTTGAGGTGTTAAACCCCAAAATGCGACGTTAGGCCTAACGTCATAAACCTCGAAGTGGGAAGTTAGGCCTAAGGTATTGTGGCTAACAGCCTTACGGCACGCAAAGCAACGCCATTCTTCTCGTGACGGATTCTTTGATTGTCGTCCGAGTTTTCCAAACCGTTTCGACCATGTCGAAATGGAGCAATCGGATAGACGCTGGCTTCATAACGTGAGGGACCAAGGCTGGATTCCGGCCACGGGAAGCGTTTTAACAGCGAAGCTGTTAAGCCAATCGTATTTTTTTGTGTCGGCAGTTACAAGTACCAAGAAATTGCAGAGCGGGCGCATGTGAGCACGCGCACGTGAGCGCGAGCCTCGCGGTGACCGCGCGGCAGTTAACAAAACCAAGAAAATGCCCAGAGCTTGTGTGTGCATTCCTCGCGACGACAGCCAAGCGTCCCCTGCGTACGTTCATCAAGCCAAGCATACCCACTTTGCGAGATCTGCAAAGATTGCGGCGATCGCCCGGCTGTTAAAAAAACCAAGACATAGCCGAGCGCTCGTGTGTGCGTGCCTCGCGGCGACCGCACAGGGTCCCCGGCGCCGGTTTGTCAAGCCGAGCATACCCACATAGGGAGATTGGCCAATCTTGGCCAAAAAAACAATATCCAGCGTTCACCGTAATCGTGGAAACACTTGCTCGGAACGAAAAAGACAAGTTATAGTGTTCGCCCCTCCAAGGTGATGTCCAATGATTATCACTTCCAAGAGAAAAAAAAAAAACGAAGGGAGCTCACACTTACAACGACAATGATGGAGTAAAGGTCGTTGCGGCAGCGAAGAAGAAGCAAATCGGCTGCAATCGTGGACTTAAACCGTCGTGATGGTCGTGAAGGTTGAGCACAGCTTTGCTACCAAGTCTTACGCGTGAGCTTCCTCCATTTTTTTTCTTTCACTTCACCCACGATCATTCATCACCGTAGTCAGAGAAAGTTGGCTTTTCTGCAGGGCGTATTGGCGTACAACGGCACACTAAAGCCTCACTTTTAAAAAAGTCCTCGTTCAAACACAAAGTCGTGCCCACACCTTGCGTGCATGTGCCCCCCCCCCCCCCCCCCGTCACGAATCGGCAAAGACTTAAAGGAGTACTGACACAAATTTTCGTGTTACGTTTTTTTCGCTGCTAGGCGGGCCTACATGCCCACGCTAATCATAGAATGACACAATAGACGGTCGAGCGCAGCGTAAACAATCATTTACGGCGTCATTTATTCGTGTCAGTTTCGGTTTCGACAAAACGAACGCCGAGCGGCCGCCATTTCAGGAGGTATCACGTGACGTCAGCATTATTGCCGTACCGCTGCCGCTCTGGACGCGCGCGCGCCCAGACCGGCCGAGGTCTTCACCGTCCCCACTCGCCCGGGAATCATGACGTAAGTCCCAAAACAATGACGTGTACACAGACCGGAGCAGCGCGCGCCAACCACAGCCAGCACGTCGGCTTCGTCACGGGAGCCCCGACGTCGGCAGTTTGGGGCAAGTAGCAGATGATGTCACGTCGGCTTGCTCTGGGCTTCCTCTCGTGCGGGCGAAGATTAAAATTAAATTAAAATATGTTACACCAAACGGTTGCTGTTGAAACTTGCTGGGAGATATCTCCTGATAAGAAGGAAGCGTTTTACATAATTATCTTAGCTTTCAAGTTTCGTGTCAGTACTCCTTTAAGCACAATCACCCGAGGAAAAAAATAAAAAAAAAACTACTGCGGCATACCGAGCAGGTGCGCTTATCCGACGAATAGCAGACGGAAAAAGCCCCTCAGCTCGTTTGGCTTTTGTAAGTGCAGGGCACTTTATGGGCCCGACTTGTCGTAGCTCGTCCGCTGTCACGCTGCCTAGCCACCGCCGATCACGCGGCGTAACGGACCCAAACAGAGGCTTCGAAAAGATGCCCGCTTGTCCGTCAATTCAGCCTTCCGGCCAATTAACGGGATACTTGAACAAGAAGTTCATATAAGCAGAAGCGTTCGAAACTCCTGGAACCGCTGGCACTGGTGATATATGTTCCCTTTAGCTAGCGTAAATAAAACTGCATTTACATTTGGGGCAAAATATGTCTACTTAAACGGCAGCCCCAGCGTTCGTTTAGTTAAGATAGTTCGTTGGGGTAGTTTTTCCGATAGTAAGCAGCCGTGGAAAAAAAAAAACGATGCGTTCATAATGGCCCAGTAAGGCTCCAGCACGTGCGAGATGAAAGCAAGCACAAAAAGAACAGAACTCCCGCTAGTGCTGTTCCAGGCCGAGGGCGCCCGAGCACTTCGAAGGCGAGAAAATTGAATTGCTTTGGACAAACGTCTGTTCAATTTATCAAGAGAGGAGTGAGACAGGGAGGCAAATTAAGAGCTTGACAGGTGGTAGGAATGAACGAATAACGGCGTCACAGCCCGCATGGTGAATCACTGCTCTGCGCTTCCCACAGCTTTCACGTTGAGTGGAACGGCTTTAATTTTTAGTTCCCTCCAACGCCACTGCATGCATCGACTGGCGCTGCATTTGATCCTCCCTTATGAGCAAGAAAATGTGTCGCACCGGATCCTGGAGCAAGGGCAACTCATTACCTGTAAAGCCAATCAAGGTAATTAGGGGTTCGCATTCCTTCACTTTCTATTTTTCTATTGTCTGCAGTTGCTCCGAGTTTGAGTTGGGAAATGAGAACTACAAAAAATAGAGTTATCTTAGTTATAAGTTACGGCTTCGGGCAATTGCTTTACGGAATTTTTACGGCTATTATTCAAATTAGAACAAATAAAATCTTATTTACGACCTTGTAAAATGTACAGGGGCGACAAACTGCGCAGAACTGCACTTTGGAGGCTTAAAGTAATAGTAGTAAAGTCCTTTATTGGGAAGGGGAGGCCGGTTGGCGAGAGGGGAAATATGGGAATAGCAGGGACGGAGCTAGGAATAACATTTCTTGAATATTCAAGGGTCGTGTAGGCTGCCTCCAATGGAGATATTATTGTCGAATTTGAGTTACCGAGTGGGTTGTAGGCCCCGGCTCACGCTACTCGTGCAAGACCGCCCTCAAGGGAAAAAGTGCCTTGCGTGGCCAGTAATCGGGGGTCTTGGTATGGGGGTTATCTGGTGAAGAACCATTGGGGAGCACACTTTCGAGAATATAGCGATGGTTTGAGAATTAAATGGTCTGAGCCATATTAAATGGTTAAGTCAGCGATAGAGGTCGCTGAACAGTGCGGACAACGTGGGGGTGGTGACTTGTCAGGGTGAATCCATTTCGATATGATGTGAGGGGTGAGAGAAGCATTGGCAAGAGTGTTGTTAATGAAAATTTCGGCTGATCGTGGTTGAGAGGGGACGCCGTTGAAATAGCCAACCGGCCGGCGTGCTTGATGCTAGGCGGAATCGGCGCGCGTGACGAGCGTGGTCTAGTTGCAGGCGAGAGGAGATGGGCAAGAAAGTAGCAGGGGGCTGGTCATCCAGCGGAGGGGTTACGAGGAGGCTCTCCCTAGCCGTGGAGTGAGATGACTGGTTGCCATGTACCTGCATTATGTGTTCCGGTAGCCATGCTATGCGAGTTGTGCTATTCTGGGCGAGAAAGTGGGATGTTCAGAGAAAGCCGTTTTGGCTTGACGGTGACAAGGGGCATAGCGTAGAGGACTGGAGAGCACACCAAAGCACCGTAAATTCCAAGTGCCCAAGTGTGTGAGCACCCATGCCCCTTGGCCCACAGTTGAAGGATGGCTTTCAGGACACGACTGGACCGGCCGAGTAGCTGTTTGATTGCTGGGCCCCAGGTCAGGCGATGGTCAATAGTAAGTCCCAGATATCTGACCTGGGTCGTCCACCGGAGCTGTGAGCCGTGTACTTCCAAGAGGAGGGGGGGGGGGGGATTCGATACTGTGCTCCGGAGTTGGGGTGGAATATCATAGCTTCTGACTTGGTAGTAGAAAAAATACAAAGTAAAAAGACGCACGCGATGCTTCCTGGTGAGGAGGGAGAGTGCGAAAGCAGCGCGCGTCAGCAAAGAGCGGAGGACACGCGCTAGCCTCCCGGCCTAGCAGGGCTCAACTCTTATAGTCGGGCCCATCTTCCAGCAGCATCGAGAGCTCTCCTTGCAGCCGGGCTGAACTCTACTCGGGGAACTACTATGAAGACAGTGACGCCGCAGGATCCATCATTTAGCTGACCTGGACTTAGGTCGGTGACTGGGCAATAAATGTTCTCTTCTCTCGTCTCTTCTCTCTCTCTCTCTCCTCTCTCCTCCTCTCTCTCCTCTCCTCTCTCTCTGGGAACGCGCGGCATAAAAGAAGGTCGACTGGCGCAAGAAGAGGATTAGCAGGCCTCAACTGGCGGGCGGCCGTGCGCTCAAAAAGAGGCCCTGTGTATTTGCTTTTTGCTTCCACCAGAAAAGGAGCCACCGCGGTCGGGATCGAATCCACGTCCTTGGGCTCAGCAGCACAATATCCGAGCATAACCACGCATAAACTTTGCCGAACCAAGAATAAGCTATGTGGGGCCGCCAGCTTCACGGTTTGACCAGTCTTTGCGCCACTAGTGCGAAGCTGCCCCAATTTTTTCTGAGCAACAAATGGGAGTCGGCGCATTTCAGCTGGTGTACTTGTTCTCATCTGAACCACAAGGTGCCTGAACTAAATACATTAAAACGTAATTAGCTAGTTAAGCTAATTAGGTGGGGATTCTTTCATTTTTCGGCGCGCGAAGCATGCGAACACCATGGAAACGAAGCCCCTTAAAGTGCATCCTATTTTCATTAAAAACTTGGCCGAACAAAAGAAAATCTGGTGGCAATTACTGCGTAGCTAAGCGACGACGTGCAATCGCTCATAACGGAGACCATCGCCTCCTCGCAGCCTGCGGAATCATGGGGAGTTCCTTAATATTCCGGCAAAAGCCGCTCATAACTCAGATCTTGGCTGTTTGCCTCGGATGCACCCCCTGGTCTGCCACTGCGACTGCTGCAATGGCAACGTGGGAGAGGGTGCACGGACTGGAATCGTCGCGAGGAGATCTCCCCCGCTTCGCAGCGTTTCTTTAGGTTTCTACTCATCCATTTGGCGGAGTCATCTGGATGCCGAAATGTCATGCTTTCGATGTTCTCTACCGCTGGTTTTCGGCTCGCCGCTTCCGCTTCCTTGTTTTCATATCGAGCAGAGCAATTTTCTGTTGTGACCTAACCACGCTCCTGTGCTCCGGCAATCCTGATGGATAAAGTGTTTGGTGTTTTAAAGGCGCAAGGCCAACGAGGGCAAAGAGCGCCAAAGAAGTTATTGAGTTTTCATCAGACCGTAAGTACTAAAACATGTAACTAAAAGTAAAGGTGATGCAAAACAAAAGACAAATGGAGATGGCTGGTGTATAGGGCCAGGGTGATTACACATGATATGACAAGAGCTGCAGAAAGTTTACCTCAGCTAAAAACTTAAAAACACGTTGACTAGAAAACATTGGTTCGTCGGCTAAAAAGTATGATGGGTGGCAAAGGAATGTGTTGTCTGTATAATTCAGGGAAATGTTTGTGTCGTGTTGTGTCAAGTGCCTTGCATGTGATTAGTATGTGGACTACGGATAGGCCCTTTCCACACCTGGTACACGTGGGTCCCGAAGTTCCAGTGAGCAGGTGGGAGTGCGTCGCATGTGGTGTGGCCTATCCGCAGCCTAGCCAGGGCGACTTCAGTGTATCTGTTGTGTGGAGTCAGTTATGTAGCGTCCCAAGTTGTGGTTTTATTGTGTGTAGTTTGTTGTCTGTTTGTTGACTCCAGTGTAATTGCCATGTGTTACGAAGCTGTCGTCTGATGTGTGTCTTTAGGTCGGTGTAAGGTACTGTTGTAATGTCAACTGTAGTCATGAGAGCAGCATCACCAGCCCATTTGGTCGGCGGCCTCATTGCCAGGGATTCCACAATGCCCTGGTACCCAGCATATAGTTATTTCAAGATTTGAGGCATATGCAGACATTAGTACCTTGAAAAGAGCATTTATGACATAGTTTTTAGATGACCTTCCTAATGACAGTGCCTGTACAAACGCTTTGAGAGTCTGTGTACACAATGGACTTGGGAATTTTATGTTTGATGATGTGGTTTGTAACGAGTAAAATGCCATATGCCTTCTGCCGTGTAAATACTGTTATGAAAATTCATTGTTTTGCTTACTCTAAAATTTGGTCCGTGCGCTGCACAAGATACCGTAGAAACCAGTTTTCGACGCGTCGCTATAGAATTCTGCGCACCTGTACTTGTCCTGCAGGAACAGGAAGTGCTGCAGAATTGCATTCTTGGGTAACCCTATTTTTTTCTACAAGAGTGAATGACAGGTCGCATGATACAGGACGAAGATGCCATGGTGCGATGAAATTTTGAATGGGTGTCTTGTGCGTGTCTGAAAGAGGGACCGTGAGTGCAGAAGCCTCCTCCCTAACTCTGAGAGAGAAAGGTAAGGAAACGGATGGCCTGTTTAAAAAGAGTTGCAAGTTTGATGTATTGTTCATGATGGGATTAAAGGATGGTTGGTAAGGGACACAATCTTAGATGCATACAGCAGGTCAACATACTCCCGCTGATGCCCTAGACACCACTTGTCGCACTCGACATAAAGGCTTTCGACAGGGCTAGTGCGGAAAGCGCCGCATGAGAGGCGAAGGCCAAGATGCAGCACTGGGTCGAGCATTCTCAGTGCGGTCTTTGTCGCCGACCCATACACGACACTGCCGTAGTCGAGCCGGGACCCCACCAATGCTGTGTACAGGCGCAGCAGGAGTTGTTTGTCGGCCCCATAAGATTGATGCGAGAGAACCTTAATAATATTCATTGCCTTTAGGCATTTACATTTGAGCTGTTTGACATGAGGAATGAATGTAAGTTTTCATCGAATAAAATGCCTAAAACTTGTGCTCCTTGTTCACAGGAATTGGCACATTCGCAAGAGTGATGTCTGGGTCCTGGTGGACCCCACGCTTCCTGGAGAATACAACACAAGAGCTTCTTTCCGGGATTAATTTAAAACCATTCTTGTCTGCCCAGCCGGCAAGCTTCTTGACGCCGAGCTGGACTTGACGTTCGCAGATGGACATATTACATGATTTAAAGATATCTGCACATCATCTACATACATGGAGTAAGAAATTGTAGGCGGCAGTGCCTTCCCAAGGGAGTTCATTTTTACTATGAAGAGAGTGCAGCTTAGAACTCCGCCTTGCGGCACGCCATTTTCTTGCACGTGTACCTTGGACAGTGCAGAACCAACTCTGACGCGAAAGGTTCTCTCCGACAAATAGCTAGCAAGGGTGTTAAACATATTACCAGAAACACCGAATGACTTCAGGTCAGTAAGAATCCCATAACGCCAAGCGGTGTCATAGGCCTTTTCTAGGTCGAAAAACACAGTTAAACAGAACTGTTTATGCACGAAAGGCATCCTTAATATACGACTCTAGTGCCACAAGTTGATCATTCGTGGATCGCCCCGCCCTGAAGCCTGCCTGGCAGCTCTCGAGAAGGCCGTTATACTCCAAAAAGTACACGAGCCTCCGGTTTATCATCTTCTCGAGAAGCTTGCACAGGCAGCTGGTCAGGGCAATGGGTCGATAGCTAGCGGGAGAAGAAGGGTCCTTCCCTTCTTTCAAGAATGCTACAACTATGGCATCCCTCCAAGACTTTGGAATGTGCCCCGAAAGCCATATCTTGTTGAAAAGGTGAAGAAGTGTTACAAGAGTGTCTGTGTGTAAGTTCTGTATCATTGTATATGTAATGTTGTCTGGGCCTGGAGCTGAGGGTTTACACGTGCTCAGAGCAGCCCTCAGCTCATGTAGTGAAAACAGGGAGTTGTACGAAGTCTGTGATTTGTTGTTGTCGTGTAGGGACTTCTTTTCACAAGAGGCTTTATGTTTCAGGAAAGTGTTCGTGTAGTGTGCTGAACTGGACACGTGTTGAAAGTGTTGTGCGAGTGTGTCAGCCTGGTCTTCCAGAGTGTCCCCTGTTGTACTGACCAGGGCAGGCTGTGTGTCTGTTGTCCTTTGAGTTTGCGTATACGTGTCCATACTTTCGTGTGTCTGTGTAGGAGTTTATTGATGTTATGAATGTACGCCAACTCTCTGTTTTGCCTCACGGCGCACACGTTTTCCTAATGCCCTTGGCCGTTTGACAAGAGGAGTTTCCCGACGTGGGGTACCGACGAAGGATACCCCACGCCTTGTTCTGGGCCTCTCGCGCCCGCCTACAGTCCTCATTCCAGCCCACGGCCTCCGCTGGTTCGCGGGGCACCAGAGACGTGGGGAATGGACTTTTCGGCGGCGTCGAGGATGTGCGCCGTGAGGAGTTGGGTAGCTTCTTCAACGTGTAGGTGCCCTATGGATGTGTGGGTGTAGTTTGGAATGTCTCTTGTAAATGTATTCCAGTTAGCTCGTGCTTCATTGAACCTATTATGGAAGATGAACTGCTTGGGCCTTTATCTATATATGTAAGTGAGGTGGGGAAGTGGTCACTGCCATAATGGGTCAGTCCCACACCCCACTCGAGAAGAGGAAAGAGAACTGCGGAGGCCAATCGCCAAGTCAAGACATGAGTATGTGTTGTGTCCTATGTTATGGTATGTAGGCTGTTTACTGTGAAAAGGCATGCTCCTGAAGATGTAAGAAACCTCTCTATCAGGCGACCCCGGGCATCCGTGTCTAGAGGAGAGCCCCAAAGAGAGTTGTGCGCATTAAGGTCGCCTGTTAAGATGTATGGTTCGGGCAGCTGGTCAACCAGCGCCTCGAAGTCAGAGCTCAAAAGTGTGACATCAGGAGGAATGTATATGGGAGCAATACCGTTATCAACCTATTAAATATTATCAAGCGTATTGCTACAGCCTCAAGGACAGTGTTCAAAGTGACAGGGTGGCATGCTAAAGATTTCCTTCCGGGCGATTATGGCCACACCCCCAGAAGAGTGTGTGCAGCCATCCCTGTCCTTTCTGAAGACCATGTAACTATCAAGAAATTTGTGTGCTTGGAATTCAAATGTGTTTCCTGAACACACATTACACTTGGCTGACTAGGCATGCAGTATTTCGTATACATCGTCAAGATTTTTAAGAAGGCCTCTACAGTTCCATTGAATTATGTTTTCTCTTCCCATTATTTAGTGTGAGAGCTACTGGAGTGGTGTGTGTTTGTTTATGTGTCGTCTTTCGGGGCTGTGACTCTCGCCTTTTTTGGCTTGTCGGGAGGCTTTGGGCGTCGGGACGCGTTCCTTGCGCTGTGTTGCAGGCAGGAACGGCCCGACATCCATGTCGTCGTCGGATGTCCGAGGGGTGCCCGACGGACCGGGCCCCCCCGGACTTGGCCCCCCCTCGGGAGCCCTTCGTTTGACCCGCCACCGCCGAGGGCGTCCGGGGCGCCAGAGGTGGCACGGGCGGTGCGGTGGCGGTGGGAACCGGTGCGGGGCCCGCTGGTGTCCATCACCTCAGTACCCTCCAACGCACTGGAGGATGGAGAGACAGAGGCGGGAGCGGCACCGGTCCCGACGGAAGACGTTGCCACCACAACCGCTGCTGCCTCAGCAAGCGGCGTGATGGCGGGTTGGGCTGCCAGAAGCAACCAGGGGGGGGCGGAGGAGGGACCAGGTCAGACTCGCTGAACTGGGTCCCTGTGGAAACGAAGACGCCGCTCCGCCCCCCGGCGAGCTGCGTCGGCGTACCTCCCCAGGGGGAAAGAGGGCGAACCTCTTTCGCGCCCTCTGGGAAGGTAAGGTTCTCAGTGACTTTCACCTTGATGATCTCCTTCTCCTGTTTGAATTTCTCGCATGTTCTAGAGTAGGCCCCGTGGGGCCCTGGCAGTTAGCACACATGAGGGTTTGCGATGGGCAGTTGTCTGATGGGTTGATCGTGTTGTGCGCACTTGGCGCATGTTAGTCGACCACGGCAGGGCGGGTAGTGCCATGCCCAAACCGCTGGCATTTAAAACACCGGCGGGGGTTTTGGGATGTATGGCCTGACGGGGCAATGAATGAACCTGCATTTACTGATTCAGGAACTGTGGAATGATCAAAAGTCAATATTACATGTTTTGTTAGGATTTCCTTGTTATCTCTACGAATCGTGATACGCCTCACTGCTGGTCACACCTTGGTCCTTAAGGCCTTCCAACAGATCGGTGTCAGTTTCACTCATTAGATCTGACTCAGAGATCACACCCTGGGAGCTATTAAGGCTGCGGTGGGGTGTGACCCTGATGTCGAGATCTGCGATGCGAGTTTGAGTCAAGAGATTTGTAGCTTGTTGCTTGTTATTCACTTCTACAAGAACTTCTCCTGTTCTGAGTTTTTTGGCTTTGTAGGACTGACCAACAATGCCCTCAAGAAATTTGGAGATCAGGAAGACAGACTTTG